>CM073463.1:56883368-56918368 GCA_037074535.1 Gleditsia sinensis | reverse complement strand
TATCTAATTTCTTTTTATTTTTTTACAAAAAATAACATGACGTCATTTTGGTTTTCTATATATTATCGTATTCACTCATAAATCTTAACAGTCTCTCTCTTATATTTATCTTTTCATCTCTTTAACTCTCGTAATCTCTATTTTTAAGTATCTCTCTTAGTCGCCTTTCTCTTTTTTTATCACTCAATTTCTCTCTTTATCATTTTTCCAATTATCTCTTTAAAATAAAAACGATAAAGGGAGGTAATGTCGTGATCATGAAAAGAGAGAGTAAAAAATTGACGAAGATGTTGTGGAAAAAAATCTAAGTGATGAATAAAGCAGATCTGAGCAACTTAGTGTTGGATGTGAAGTGATGTTATTTTTATCTAATTTCATATTGTTATTTTTTTCATTTTTCAAATTTTTTTCGTACTTTTCTATTAAAACAACTTAAAATAGGAGTATTTCTACCGACACATTTTACAATATAGTAATTTCGATTGAAATGAAAAAAATTTCTTAACAAACACTGTTTCATTTCAATGACTTCGAAAAAAGAAACGTTTTGATGCAAACGTCGTGAAATTTAGTTTCTTGGATACCACAAACAATGAGAAGACAATATATTTAAATTATAATTATAACACAAGTAAAATTTTAATTTAGTCTATTATATATTAACATTTTAAATTTAATATCTCAAATATAAAAGTGATTACAATGTCACTCTTCAGTTAAGTTACTGTTTAAAATTTGATGTCAAATTTAACTCATTACTAATATTACAATTATCTATCATATTTGTCAATTGACATATAAATTGACACTTATTTAATATTAATTTGATATTCGCATTGTGTCAAGTCAATATTAAACGAGTGTTAATTCATATGTTAAATCAAATAAATGTGACAAAAATTGTAATATCAACCGTGAGTTAAGTTTAATATTGAATTTTGGATTGTAATTTAACTAAAGAATGGCATTACAAGTTTTTTTTTATCTATAAATGACTAAATTAAAAAATTTATCTATAAAAAAATAAATTAAAAATTCGTCTGACAAAATTAACAATTTTCTCTTCTCTAAAATATACTCTACATTTTAGACGAACTTGGGGAATAAAATGAATGCACGCAAGACATTTGTCTATTGTGTCAAATAGCTGATTCACTTCAACTATTTTCTTTTTGACCATATGGTTATCATAATGCACATGAAAATACATATTGTGGGACCACTCTAAAATTTTTTTTGAGTGAATGGTTGGAATACAATATCTAAATTTATTTCAATGACTCAAGAGATAAGGTACGTATATAATAAGGAATTTCTATATCATATGATAAGAGTGGATGACAGAAAGAAAAGAAAATGAAAATGATAGTAGTTTGATTTTATGATTTTTAGTTTTGAAGATCATATCTATATCACATGTCTTAATTTTGATTTAAATATTAGAGGTTGATCAATCAAAAAGCTATTGAAGATAAAGAAAAAGAAAGTTGGAAAGAAGGAATGATTTAACTATAAGTTTCCACATTCCTTGAATGTGAATTCTTCTACATTCGTTAGTGGTGTACAAAAATCGAATCGGACCGATAAAACCGAATCAAAACGATTAAAAATCGAACCAAACCGATTAAAATCAGTTTCGTTCGATTTTTTTTTAAAACCGAACCAGACCGAATTATATATATTATATTAATTTTATATAATTTAATTTAATTTTTATTATATTTTAAAAATATTTTACATATTTTTTTTAGATTTAGTCATTTCTATTAGAAATTAATACAAAAACTAAAAGTTAGTTTTTGAATTCAAACAAAAATTTAAAATTGATGCAAAAATTTTAAAAGTGGGTTAAAAAAAATCAAAAAATTTTGACAAAATTTTTTTTTTCAAAAAATCAAACCAAACTGAACCGCTATTTAACGGTTTGGTTTAGTTCAATTTAATAGAACCCAACTGAACCGATGAAGGCTATTTTTTGTAGCATTTTGGTGATTCGATTCGGTTTGGTTGAACTCTAAAATAGAACTGAACCGAACCCTTGTTCACCCCTATTCGTCTACCCAACAAATTAAAGTCTATGAAGGAGGTGTGAATAGGTCAAGAGCTTAATTTTTAAAGTGATAAATAAATTTAAATTTAATGATTGAAAGATTTATATAATTTTAAGAATTCAAACTCAAAAAAATATTTATAAAAATAAAGGATCTCAATACTTTAAGCGAAATTAATTTTATATTAAAAAAAATATAAAGATACTCATTAACTTGTTCATATATATATATACTATAAAATATATCTCAAAAATATTAAAAACGGAGCATGATAAATATAATTTTGATTATTTTATTCTGAAAATATAATTATAAATAAAATATATTCATAATAAATTATAATTAATTTGATTAAAATTTAATCTCAAAGAAAATGTGAGAAAAAAAAAAGAATGCCTTAGATTTGTACGACATGCAACCCTTTATTATTCAAGAAATTTTAAACAATTCATATTTGTAGTAGAATAATTAATTATTATAGTTAGATACCAAGTATCTTGGATACCCAATCTCATTATTCGCTGGGCCCAAAATAAGGGAAAAGAAAAAAAAAATCTCATTATCCTTGATGGTGATGTTGTCGTATTTCGTTGCTATTCGTCGTTTTGTAGGAACTCGCCACATGATTGAGGACTCCAGCTATTTCCAATTTGAACGACGTCGACCTTCTCCGGGAATGATTCAAAGGATTGCATTGTAATATTGCTGGCCTAATAATGATTGATATCTTTTTCTGCAAAAGCAATGTGGTTAATAAAATAAATAAAATTCGAAATTTAAATTGGGATAGTCGGGATTAACAGAAAAATCTTCTTTGCTTAATCCTCTTTACCCCAATTATATATGCACTGAAGGTGAATTGCAAAGTTTCAAATTCTCCCTTCTGAGCTTGGTAGCGAACATTTTTCAAGAAAATCCTCAAAAGAATAGTATAATATTCTCTTTAAAAAGATAATAGTTGGAGGTGTTCTCAGAGTTAGTCTCTATGCCTCACCTTCCAAGATCCCAAACATGTCAATATCGTTTTATCCGTTAATTTAGAAGTAATTTATTTTTATTTTTATTTTTTCTAAAAAAAATTCTAATCAAAATTAATGAGTTTCGGGTTTTATTTTGTATAAAAATTTGTCAAATTAAATTTCAATCTATGTTGAAGTATATTTCAGATACACTTGATTGTGAGACAAAATTTAAATTTTATTTTACAAAAAAAGAATATTGAAATTCAGGTTTGTGCCTTTTAAAGATTAATAAAAAAATTCATGTCCGTGGCCTAAGATAAGGTATATATGGTTCAAATCAATTAAATTCTTAATATTGAATATAAAACTTTTTTAACTGATATCACTTAAATTTAGGTTAAATTAATGTATTAATCTTATTCAACTTTGATTCTTTGATAAATGATCTCAAATAGTTTCACTTTTTGCAATTAATACCTCAAACTTGTAGGGTGTAGCACACTAACTTTCATTATAAATAAAATAAAAGAAATATACTTCTTTGGTGAAATTTGAATCTGATAATTATGTCTTTTGCTTATTTTTCTTTCAATTTGATAATAATATATGGCCAATTATATTTTTCAACTTTTCATATGTTGTAATTAAGTTTCATGAAGTTTTTTACTAAATGATTAAAATTGAAGCGGACCATTGGTATATGGGGCAAACCCTCTTTGAAGAATGAAGCATACGGTCCTTGTGTTCTCATATTAAGGTATAATTAATAGGGGAAATTATATTTCCTCACTCTAATATATACTATCAATTGTAATGTTCATCCTAATTTATAATTTCATTACAAATAACACCTAAAATGGCATAAATACTCTTCTCTCTTCTTTTTTGCTAACAATTTTGGACAAATTGCTGTTTGATCTCTTTAATTATTTTTTAATTTCATATTAGTCTCTTAACTAAAAGTAGTTTTTCTAAAACTTTTTAACTTTTAAATTTTTTTCACTTATATCATAAACCATAATTCAAATAAAAAAAATACTTCTAAACACAAAAGTCTAAACTCTTAAAACTCAAGACGTCAAAACTCCAAAACTCAAAATTCAGACACTAATCCCAAAATACTAAACCATAAACCCCAAACTTTAAATCACAAACCCCAAACCCCAAACACTAAACTCCAAATATCAAAACTTCAAATTCTAAATCCCAACCCCTAAACTACAAACCCCAAACATCTAAAATATAAATCCAAAAACTCTAAACCTCCAAATTCCAAAACTCAAAAACACCAAACTCCAAGTCTCAAACCCAAAAATCTTAAACCCCAAATCCCTAAACTCTATCGCCCATCTCAAATACTAAAACTCTAAACCATCAAAATTCAAACCCTAAACCCCGAACACCAAAAATTTAACACCACAAATGCCAAATTCTAAATCTTAAACCCCAAACTCCAAACTCTAAACCCTAAAATCCCAAACAAAAAAAATCCAAATCCTAAACATCAAAACTTTAAAACTCCTAACCCTTAAACCCCAAACCAAAAAAGCCAAAATGCCAAATCTCAAACCTCAAATACTAAAATATTATACCCCCAAACCTCAAAAGCTCAACCTCTAAACCCTAAAATTTCAAACCCCAAATTTCAAAATCTCAAATCACAAACCCTTAAACCCTCAAGCCCAAAACTCCAAACATCAAACTCCAAAACAAATAAATGTAAATCCCAAACCCTAAACCTTAAATTACAAAACTCTAAGCTCTATAAATATTAGGGTTTAGGATTTTATTGTTTAGGGATAATGATTTAGGGTTTATTATTTATGGTTTAGGATTCATGGTTTGAGGTTTAAAATTTAGGGTTGACAACTTCTAGGAATAGAGATTCAAGGAAACTGGGTTTAGAGTTTTGAGGGTTAGAGTTTAAGGTTTAAGGCTTTGGGGTTAAGATTACAATTTGAGTTACAGGTTTTTAGGGTTTAAACTTAGGGTTTAAGGTTTGAGATTTTATAGTTTAGAGTTTAGAGCTTTTAGTTTGTATTTTGGGGTTTAGAGTTTGGGATTTCTGGATTTAAGGTTTGAGAGTTTGGATTGGGGTTTGGAGTTTAAAATTTTAGTTTATGGAGTTTAAGATTTGGGGTTCGGAGTTTTGAGTTTGAAATTTTGAGGATTTGGGTTTAGGGTTTAAAGGTTTGGGGGTTGAAGTTTTAGAGTTTAGTATTTGAGGTATTGAGATTTGGAGTCTAATGTTAGGAATTTTGGATTTTTGGGAATTTGACATTTGAGATTTGAGATTTAGGGTTTGTAGCTTGAGGTTTTATGGTTTAGGTTTCAGAATTTAGAGTTGAGGATTTTAGAATTTTATACTTTTGGATTCATGGTTTTTGGGTTTGAGGTTTAAATTTTAGAAATTAAGGTTTCAAGATTTTAGATTTTTGGGTTTATGGTTTAGAGTTTCAAGTTTTATGATTTAGGCTTTTGTGTTTAAAGTTTATGGTTTCAGGGTTTTGGGTTTAAAATTATTTCTTTTTCTTTTTCTTTTCATTTTTTCATTTGAACTATGAGTTAGGAAGTAAATGATAATGTTTTAAAATTAAGGGATTTTAGAAAAACTATTTTTAGTTAAGAGACCCAAATGAAATTGGAAAGTAAATCAAAGAGTAATTTGGCCAAAATTATTAGTAAGAAAGAATAAGGGAGATGAATATTTATGTTATTTTAGATGCTCTTGCAATTGATTCATAGTTTAAGGGGGACATTACAATTGTTACTATGGATGAGGGTGGGTAAATTCTATTTCCCCTAATTAATAGTATCAAACATAATACGTTTAAGAGGTCCTTTTATGGCTTTGTTTCATGCTTGTTATATTCCTATACAATGTTTCCATATGATGTGAGCACAATTAGGGTTGACAAACAGAAATGGAATGTAGACTTGCTTCAAGTCTTAACTAAACCTATCACAAGAGTTTAGGCTAAAAGATTTAAAGAACTCACTTAAATATGGAATGCACCCGAAGATTTAATAATTTTCATTTATGTATAGATTATTAAAAGAAATAAAGGAGTATGGATGTAATTGAAAGGTTTTAGGGATGAAAATAAAAACTTATTAATTTTGGGGGGTCAAAGTGCAATTTCCTAAAAGTTTAGGGGTCAAAATGTAAATAATAAAATTTGCAAGGACCTCTCTCAAAAATTGAATATTTGCAGAATTGTTCTTCCATCAATATTAAAAAAAGAAGAAGAAAGAAGAGACAGAAAGTTTTCGGGCGAATGAATAGCAAAGAATGAATAATACTTTCTCCTCATTTTTCTCTCTAGATCTGAAGTATTTTCGAGCATCCGATCTCAAAACTAAGAGTACAACTAGATGAACAATCTAAACGAACCATCTAAATATTGGAAGACATGCTTCGGGCATGTGTGCTTGATTTTCAAGGTAGTTGGAAATTTTTTTTGCCCTTAGCTGAATTTACTTATAACAATAGCTACCAAGACAGTATACAAATGGCCACTTTTGAGGCATTATATGGTAGACGTTGTCGTTCTTCAATCGACTGGTTTGAGATTGGTGAAGCTAAGATTTTAGGGCTTGATTTGGTACAATATGCACTTGAAAAAGTAAAGTTAATTAATGAAAGGTTATTAGCAACTCAAAGTAGATAGAAAACTTATGTTGATAATAGACGTTGACCATTAGAATTTGTCATAGGTGAATATGTCTTCTTGAAGATATCTCCTATGAAAAGAGTAGTAAGATTTGGGAAAAAAAAGAAGTTAAGTCCACGGTATATAAGATCGGCCTAGTAGTTTAACGTTTGACTTTGCCACCTGAATTGAGTAATGTTCAGGAGTCTTTCACGTGTCTATGCTACAAAAGTATCTATCTGACCCAACACATGTTATTCAACGTTGGGAGATTCAGCTAGACAAATATTTTTCATATGAGAAAAAACTAGTGACTATAGTAGATAGACAAGTGAAGAAATTACATTCAAAAGAAATACCCACAGTGAACGTGATGTGGCAGAATCACTCTTCAAATGAGGCTACAAGGGAAAGAGAGAATGATGTACGTGCCAGATACTCACATCTTTTTGAATGATAAGATTATTATTTATTTGCAAATATAGAGATAAAATTGATTAGAAAAAGAATACATGCAACTCAATATAGGTCAAAAGTCTATAAGGACCATAAATGTTAGAGCACTAAAAATTATAAGTTGGTGACCAAATATTCTTGAAGGACTCACCCATAGAAGATGTAATGAGATTTGAAAGAAGAAAAATGTTAAACTCTAGTATATAGGTTCTTTTGAAATTTTGAACAAAGTAGGTATAGTAGTATACGCCTAACCTTGCCATTAGAATAAAGTGATGTTGATACAGTCTTTCTTGCATCAATACTAAGGAAGTACCTACCAGATTCTTCTCATGTTATCTAATTCCAATAAATTTAATTGGATAAGAATTTGGCTTAATTATGAGGAAAAACCAATGTCTATTGTTGATCAATAAGTGAAGAACTTATGGTTGAAGGAAATTCCTATGGTTAATGTTATATGGAAAAATACTCAAGTGAAGAGACTTCTTAGAAAGTAAAGATGATATACAAAAGAGATATCCCTAATTTTTTCAGTAGTGAGGTTAATAACTATAATTTATGCATTGATTTCATTCCCTACTTGTGATAGGATGGGTTGAAATTCGGGGACTGAATTTCTTAAGGGGGGAAGAATGTAACACCCCTAAAATTTAGTAATTTTTATTTATGTATGGATTATTAAAAGAAATAAAAGAGCAGAGATGTAATTGAAAGGTTTTAGAGATGAAAATAAAAATTTATTAATATCTTGGGGTCAAAGTGTAATTTTTAAAAGTTTAGAGGTTAAAATGTAAATAATAAAATTTGCAAGGACCTCCCTAAAAAATTTAATATTTATAGATTTGTCCCTCCATCAATATTAAAAAAAAAAGAAGAGACAGAAAGTTTTCAGGCGAATGAGTAGTACTTTCTCCTCAATTTTCTCTCTAGATCTGGAGTACTTTCGAGCATCCGATTTTAAAACTAACGGTACAACTAGATTCAAAACGAAGAGTACTACGATATTGACCGAATAATTTTTCAAATTAGCTGTAGAATCGCCGTAGATCGAAGCAAAAAATCTTAGAAAAAGGTAGTTCTGAAACTTTTACTTAGAGATCTCAAATTGAAAATCTGACACCATAGATAGATTTAGAATATAAATAAACCATAGGATATGATTTTTTAGTCATCTAACAACTTTTTGTGTGTCGTGAACAGTAAATCTGGCTGATATAAATAGTTATTTCGGCGGTAAATAGTAATTCTGACAATAAATAATACCCATCCGTTGACCAGTGTTGACTAAGCTTCCAGAGGTCAAATCTCGTGATTTTGGAGTCATTTGTTAGACTTTTGGATTCTCCGAACTCAATTTTAAGGTCTATTTAGTCAAATTTGAATTGAAAAGTGCATTTTAGGGCTGTCCAACCTGAAATCTTACCTTGTGAGTAGATAATTCTTTCTATGACTTACCATATGCTCTTCTTGAACTTTAAATGTATAATGATTCAGTTTACAAGTTATTTATACTTTTATATGTCTCTGAAATATATTAAATTACCTGATTTGTTTACAATATGATATATAGTTCAAGAAGAGTATGGTTTTAAAAGTAGATTTTTGAACTCATAATTATGTGATTTTAAATGTTTTCTCATTATATAATAAAGAAAATATATTGTGCATATGGCATTGATATGTAAAGCTATAAGATTTCCTTGGAAAAAGGCATGTATATGTGATTACCCTGATTGAAAAATTTCTGATAGAGGAATTGTACTGAGACTAAAAATTTTAAATTTATACTGAAATCTCTGTTTTGAACGATATGACATATGTGTAAATAATGATTTCTGTGGAGGAATTCTATTAAAAATATTGTTTGCTAACAGTAAGTGACGTTAGCCCTGATGCACCTTAACACCTTAGCTAGCAGGGTTGGTGCTAGTCTCGTGTGACGACCAACAAATGGGATATGATATGTGAAGGAGAGCGGGATGCCTCATGTTTGGGCGAGATGTCGACTATATGATATGTGATTTGCTCTCTCTTACTATGTGCTTGGGAAATGCCCATATTAGAGTCTCTTCACGTGTCCTCTTGAATGGTGGTAGGACAAATCTTAACTGAGATACTGAGTTTAGGAAAATCCTACACCACCAAAGTACGGAAGGGCTTAAACTCTGATATGGTGGTTTTGATATGGGATCCTCCTCATGTTTTTATATGAAATATTTTGATGCATAACAATATTTGTTTAATGATCATACGGGTCCTATATGGATATTCTTCCAAATTGTAATTTTCTACGTGATAAATTTTAAAATATGAGTATATTCATATGTTGACCTAAGAGGTCATAGGAGGTATTATCTACTCACTGAGTTGTCAAACTCACTATACAATATTTCCACATTTTTCATATAAGAATACAGAGTTTGTTCATTTCTCTTCATATAAGTGATCAGCTAGGCGACATATTCTCTAGTGAGCCTATTTTGTTTTTAAGGCTCATAGATTATGATTTATACTGTACTTGTACTCTAGAGTATACTCTAAACGCTACAGGTAGGATCCTTGCTTTTGTTGTTACTCTGATATTTATAAATTTGGTATGTATATTGTGTTTATATAAGAGAACCTATATGTATCTGTTTCCATAATGATTGCTTGTATTATACCTATTATAGTAAAAATTTGTCCTTAAAGTATGTGTTTCACATACCCTTAAAAGTAAGGGCGTGACAAGGGAGGTCTTGGATGCTATATAAAGAGGTTCACAATATTCCTCTTACGAGCTAGCTTTTGAGGTGGAGTTAGGTGAGTTCATATCATAAGGTATAAGAGCCTATCCTCGACTGGTCGGGTGGGTTGGCTAGATCGTCGATCAAGGTAGGTCGTCAAAAACTATGTCATAGTGATAGTACGTACACCTTGCACGAGGACGTGCAAGCTAAAAAGTGGACGAATGATGTGAACTATGCAACAGTGAAGGTGAATATTGCAAAAGTCCCACATCGATTAGGGATGGAGGTCTTGGTTGTAACAACTCCATTTTTTAATTTTTATTTTTTAATTATATACATATATATTTTTTTAAAATCCTATAAAGTCATTACCTCTTTACTTTTAACTTTTTAACTCATAATAACGTTTAATTAAATTAACCTAACATAATTATGGTTTATAGTATACCATTAACACTGATACAATTCTGAGTTTATGTAGACATCATTAATTAAAAACGTATTTACAAAAATTAAACACATATATGTCTACATCTCATTCATCCATATTGACCAGTTTCGAGGTTACGGGTGTGGGTGGTTGCACTTTCACCGAAATATTTAGTCTTCTGAACATGATATAAAAGTATAGTAAGAATTAAATTCTAGTAGGTTCAACAATAACTCATAATTATCATCAATATAGCTCATCATGTCATGTTCATTTATATAACTTACAGCAAATATCTTAGGTCACATGAATGCACTTTATCTATGCACAAGAAAATCGTACAATAATGACATTTATGGCATGAACAACTATTTTTAGAATATCATATAATGGCTATCAACTTATTTTCATATCAAGCTACTTTGGTTGGGGTGAGTACTTTCTACTCTCCATTACGGATTTTTCTCGCTCCGTTCGACATGGCACACTTTCTCTTTCTTTTCTCATTAACATAATCATAATCGTAAGTAGGGTGTTCCCTATTGGTGCACTACACGGATCGCCATGTGACCATGCTCGTCTCTTTTTTTCTCTTTTATTTTCTTTTTATGTTAATAGCCAAAAATATGATTTCAATAACAACTATGTTTATTATACTCATATGCCATAATTTATCATCAAAGTATAATCACCACCAAAAATCATTGGTAAAATGCAATCATATCATGATTATAACCATTTTCGAATATCACTTTATAAAATATTTCCATGTTAAAATTACACAACTAAGATGGTAAGGAGTTCATGCAATGGCAATGGCTAGACCATACACTAATTATTTATTATTTTCATTTATAAGATTCTTCTTCTTTTTTAAATATTATTTTCATCTTTTTATTTTCTTTATGCTTGGCCTCTAGTTACTTTCCTCCTACTTATATCATTTTCAACACATGTTCTCACAAATTTTATAGGGCATTCTTCTCCAATTTAGTTTTTATTATTACCCTATAGTTAATAATATTCATTTAGGGTAGAAAAATGTTAAAAATAAGCTTTACTATCTCCCAACACGGTCTGGCCATGTTTCAGGACATGGGCATACTTGAAAAATACTTCAAATATACTAAAAAACAGCCTTGAACATGGCCTACCCGTGTTGAAGCAACTCAGAACATGGCCTGGCCGTGTTTTGTGACCTTTCCTCACTTATTCAGCCATATATCCCTCATACAAACTCCAATTGAGGTGATTCTAAAGCCTATAAAAATCTAAGACACTTATATACAACTTTCATGTCTATCATTTTTTCAAATTCCTTACGAATTATTCTCAAAAAATAAAAAATAAAAATACTTACATTTACCAACCTGGATTCTAGACTGATTTTGACCTATACTCATTAATCAACCATATCTCCTTCATATGTACTCCAAATTAAGTGATTTTAGAGCTTATAGGTCCATAAAACATATATCTATATTTATTATATTAACAAGTTCTTTAATTCCCTACAGATTTTGTTCAAAAATTCAAACACAGAAGTATACTTAATAGATTTTTCCCTGGTTAGCTAGTTTCTGACCACTTCTTACTAATTTGACCATATCTCCCTCATATGGAATCCAAATTGAATGATTTCAGTGCCAAAAAGTCCGTAAGACATATATCTAAATTTTTTATGTTAACTATTTCTTTTAACTCCCACTGATGCTTCCCAGAATTCCAAAAATAGAAGCTTCTCTGATTACTCCGAAATCCAATTTTCTTAGCCTAGACTTTCCTAAAGTTCTAGTTCATCCTTTTATTAAATCATCTTCCATTTTTCTTAAAAAATTTCACCTAACCAAAGAATTACTCATCTGAACATTTAATTATATTTCTTACTTAGTTTAACGTATTCCACCATCCACTTCAAAAGAAAAATAGAATCAAATCATGCATCACTAAGAGTGTTTCCTAACAGAAATTTCTCTTGTTCTTCTTCTAAATTTTTAAGGCCATACTCATTTTATCAATCTAATCATATTCCATCAAATTTTCACCACATTCAAATATACATAACAGCAGCATAAAAGCCCTAAATTTTTGCCACCCATAGCCATATCTATGCAGAACTTTTCATACCAACTGAAGTATTCAAAACATCTATCACATGTAGGAGCAACATGTAATATGATATAGCAACATCCATGGCCAATCATCAAAGTAGCAAATATTGTAAATTTTATCAAAGTTTTAAGATCAAAATCTCATATAAATGTTACAAATTTCAAAGTTTTTCTTCAAAAAGAGATATTGTTAAACCTACCTAAAGATTCTCTTTGTTGTTTCCTTCCTTCCCTTAACTTTTCCAATAGCTTAAATAAGAGAAGGAGGGTGAATATTGAACCTCAAGGATGAAGAGAAAAGATGGATTTAAGTGGATATTAAGCTAACTTGTCTTGAGTGCTTAGTCCTCTAGACTTCTCCTTCTTCTTCCTTCATTTCTTTCTCTCCTTTCCTCACTCTACCTTGCTTCTATTTTTCCTCTCCCTCACTTGGACGAAATTATAATGTTATAAGGCTGGGTTTTGCTTAAATAAACTATCAAGTGGTTCACATGTCATAATTATAGGTCTATCTTATCACAATTAGGATGCACTTATTTTCTTTTTTAAACAACTCATGTTCTTATCTTCCTCTCCCTTAGTCAAGATATGCATAGCAAAAGAATATTTGTATTTTGAAAATCATGATAAAATGTTCTTAAGACAAGGGACAAGGTTCCTTTAATTTAGGGATTCATTTCTTTTTTCTTTTGTCTCACTCAAATATGATATGTTTACCTTTCTAGGTGGCAAATTTTCAGCCCTTGAGTCTCCCTTGTTTGGTTGAAATTATTTGTGTAGGATAAGAATGTTTTGTCATAATTCCATATATTATTACCTACTTACTGAAATTATGAATGTAGGATATAGATGTTTTGTCCTAATGTCATATGACATAATCTTGATTATTATTACACTATTATTTTCTCATATGGTTCTTATTTTTCCCTCTTGAATTTGAGCTTATGTTTGTCCATTTTCTTTTCTTTGGCAGAAATTCTACCTTTCAAGAAAGGCTTGGTCATATTTTCATGATTTTTGAGCTATCGGTCCAACTTCTATATTCTAATCCAAGTCTATGCTTTATCTCTTGTTTGGGCTATCCAATTAGCTTGCTAGAAACTCATGTGAAGTTAAAAAACTCTATATAAAGTGTCCATAGGTGAAAGCCCAATGTATGGGTGAAGATATTAAATTTAGAAACTCTAGCTCTTAAATTAGGAAAAATTACCCTAATCCCATGTTCTTAAAATTTTAAAACCTTTACTTACTTTCCAAAAATTTATCTTCCTTACCCAAGAATTTTGCCTCTTTAGTATGTTATTTCTAATTTTTCCTATTAAGTTTTCTCTCTTTACTTATTCCCTTAATGTTAGAAACATTTTCTATGCATGCACATAAGGTGAAGAATTTATAAGGCTTATATTTTCTTAGATATCTAAACATTGTCTAATAAATTTTATTTTCTTAATTAAATATTTATGTACCTTTATTAATAAAATAAACAAAATTAGGGATGTTACATTGGGTGTTATATATATGGGTTCACAATCCTCTTCTTATGAGTTAACTTTTCAGGTGGAGTTAGGCGGGTTCGTATCACCATAAGCTTTCTTGAACATTATCTTGCACAATTCAGTATTCATTAGATTTCAAAACTAGGCTACAAAATTTTTCTAAAAGAAAACAACATAATAACATAATAATTATGTTATCCAACAAATTCTTTTTAGGATATAATACAATTTTTTATCATGTCGTTTGCCTCATTTTCACTTTGCAACCGTGTGTTTCAAAAGTTGACATTGTAGTATCATGTTGTTTGCTCTATTAGTAAAAAGCCACCTTGTGGTTTCATTCTGTCAAATTTTTAACAATTTTTGCATGTAAGAGTCAAGTGACTCTTGGAATGCACATATAAGTTCAAAACTTCCCAAAATTCCATCATCTTTAAAATTGCATGGGACTCTTCTCCTACAATATGGCACAATAAGAGATACAAGAATCTTAAGGTATTTATCTCTTAATAAATTCCTTCTTCATTGCAAACTTTAGTCTGACATCTGAAGCAAGTATAAATTTTATGTGGTATTTGGTACAAGGAGATTTTTATTTTCTAAACACTAAAAATTTTATTTTTGGAGAAATAACATATGCCCATCTTAATATATACTACCAACTGCAATGTTTGCCCTAATTTAATAATCATTGCAATGTCTTCTCTAATATATGACTTCATTACAAATATCATAAAAAATGACATAAATATCATCCCTCTTCTTCTTCCTTGCTAACAATATTGGTCAATTGCTCCTTGGTCCCCTAACTTATTTTCAATTCCATTTGGGTCCTTTAACTAAAAATAGTTTCCCTGAAATCCCTTTAACTTTGATAAAATCGTCATTTATATCCTAAATCAAAATTTAAATGAAAAAAAAGAATTATTTATAAACCCAAAAGTGTAAAACATTAAAACTATAAATCCACAAACTCCAAACAATAAACTCCAAAACACCAAACTCTAAACCCTAAACTCAAAACATTAAAGTCATAAACTCTTAAATCTCAAATCTCAAACCTTAAACACCAAACACTAATCCCCAAAACTCAAAATCTTAAATCTCAAACACCAAACTTCAAAATTCAAAACTCCAAACTCTAAATCACAACCCCTAAACTCCTAAACCCCAACTCCAAACATGAAAACCCCAAAAAGTCAAAAATACCAAACCCCAAATCTCAAACCCAAAATTCCTAAACTCTAAAAACCTAAATCCAATTTCCTAAATTTCTAAACCTTAAATCTCAAACAATAAAACCCTAAACCTTTAAAATCCAAACCCAATACCCCAAACCCTAAATACTAAAACTCCAAAACCCCAAGCACTAAACCGTAAACCCCAAAACTATGAACTCTAAACTCTAAACCGCAAAACTCCAAACCCAAAAACTCCAAATGCCAAACCCCAAACTCCTAAACCCCAAATGCTAAATAACAAAACCATAAACTCCCAAACCTTAAACCCTAAACCTCAAACACCAAAATTATAAAACCTCAAACTTCAAAACCCAAACATCCAAACTTAAAACACTAAACCAAAAAAGCCAAAACACCAAACCTTAAATTTCAAACGCCAAAATATCATACTCGTAAATGCCAAAAACTCAAACTCTACACCCTCAAATTCTAAACCCCAAACCCAAAATCTCAAATCACAAAACCTCAATCTCTATAAATGTTAGGGTTTAGGATTTTATTGTTTAGTGTTAAGGATTTAGGGTTTAGTGTTTATGGTCTTGGGGTTTATGATTTGAGATTTAAGATTTAGTGGTTATGAATTTAGGGTTTAGAGTTTTAAGATTAAGGGTTTGAAGTTTGAAGTTTGAAGTTTTAAGGATTAGGGTTAAAGTTTTTAGGATTAGGTTTGCAATTTGAGGTTTAAAGTTTTTGGGTCTTAATGTTTGGGATTTAGAGTTAGGGTTTAAGGTTTAGGGTTTGATGTTCAGTTTTTAGAGGTTTAGGGTTTATAGTTTAGTGTTTTAAAATTTAGAGCTTGCAATTTAGGGTTTGAGACTTTTAGATTTGAGGTTTAGGGTTTAGGGTTTAAAGTTTGGGATTTGGAGTTTGAGGTTTAGGATTTTGAGTATTGAGTGTTGAGGTTTAAAGTTTTAAAACTTAGAGTTTGAAGTTTAGGGATTGAGACTTTTGAGTTTAGCATTTATGGTTTAGAGTTTGAGGTATTAGAGTTTGGAGTTCGGTATCAGAGATTTTAAGGTTTTTACATTTAAGGTTAAGGGTTTGAGATTTCAGAATTTAGCGTTTAGAGTTTTAAGATTTTAGACTTTTGAATTTATAGTTTAGGAGTTGAGATTTAGATTTTAGAATTTAAAATTTAGAATTTTATGCTTTTGAGTTTATGGTTTAAGATTTCAAGTTTAAGGGTTTAGAATTATTTATTTTCTTTTTCTTTTTTTATTTGAATTATGGTTTAGTATATAAATGACAATTTTTTTAAAGTTCAAAAATTTTAGGAAAATTAATTTTAATTAAAGGATCAAAATGAAATTGAAAAATAAATTAGGGGAGTAAAGAGTAATTTGACTAAAATTATTAGTAAATAATAATAAAGAGGAGAGGTGTTAATTTTATTTTGAATGCTATTTGCAATAAATTCATAGATTAAAGGAACATTACAATGATTATTAGATTAAGGAGAATATTACAATGGGAAGTATAGATGAGGGTAGAGATGTGCTATTTCTTTTTTATTTTTAAAATATTTGAATATAGTAAATATGAAATTTTTTAAATTGATGTTATATATTATCTAAATAATATAAAAAAATATTTTATTTATCTTATGATCGAATTTTTTATATATATGTTTCACAAGAACTGATAAATTAATATATACATATACCAAAAGTCAGTTGAGAGCTTTTACTTTTTCTCGGGTTGGATTTGTTCAAGTTGAGGTTTTGCTGGCTGTACAACGAATATATAGGGTGCCATGTATAGAATCAAACAAGTACAAAGACTAATTTGATGTTTCAATAAAAAAAATATTCAGCAAAGCATCTGGACTGATTAAAATGGAAAAAGAAGATGATTAATCTCAACAATAATGATAGGCTTAGGATATTTGACTGGGGTTACTTAGTAATTGTGAGCTGGGAGTATATAAGCTAGGATGTCATGTGTAAGAGGCATGGTTCAACTAATAACAAAATACTCTTCTCTCGTGTCTTTTCTTCTCTTCTTCTTTGTTCTTCCCAAATTCTCCTCGTCTCCATTTATGATCTTATCAACTAGTATAAGAGCAGGAATGATCTAACAATGGCGGAAGCGACTTGATCAAAGATTACCAATAAGGATTCAAAGGATAGGCTACGGGTAGAGGTGGATCAAAGGTTGGCATCGATAGAGCAGTAAATAAGTGGATTGTAGGAATTGTTTCGAGGACTATCTTATTAGTTTACTGAAGTAATGAATCGGAGTGTAGATCACAATCGAGGAGATAGAGTAGGGGATTATCAGATTCCAATGCAATTCACGAAGGTGGATTTTCTAAAGTTCTCAAGTGAAGATGTGAATGGTTGGATCTCCAAATGTGAGAGATTATTTATCCTGGACTGAACGCCAGAAGAAAATAAGGTGACTCTTACTAGCCTATCATTGCATGAAGCTGCTTACATGTGGTTTCAAAACTTCGAGAAAAGTGAGAATAGGAGAATGACTTGTCTGAATTTCATGGAGGCAATAAGGATCAGATTTGAATCCATTTTTTATGATCTTTTGGAGGAACCAATGCAACTCAAATAGGATGGCAGCTTACATAAGTATTAGGAAATCTTTGATCGGTTGGCATGTAGAGTCTAATTGACTGAAACTCAGAAACTGAGTTGTTATTTAGCAGGGTTGAAGCCTGAATTAGCAATTGGAGTGAAATTGTTTCACCCTCAAACACTCTTAGATGCCACTCGTTTAGCAAAACTGGAAGAACTGAATGTGGAATTGTTGCAGAAGAAAAGTAAGGGGTCAGGTTATGTTAGTGGAATTAAAGGTGGAAGTGCTGTGACTATTAAGGACCTTGGCAATCAGGGAAGAGAGAGATGGGTTGGAATTGAAAACTAGGCCACAAATTTCATGGGAATCAGATCAGGAGGAGGAAGTGAACAAAAAGGGATCCTAGGGAAGCCTGCTCTACATTTTCAGCAAAAATGAACACCTAAAGAAGTGGAGGAGCATAGACACAAAGGGTTATGCTATTTCTGCCATGACAAGTATTCTCTTGGGCATAACTGTCCTAAAAAAAGATGAAACTCTATTTGATGGTGGTAGATGAGGATAATAGGGAGTCAGAGGTGACCACTATGACAGGGTTAGCAAAGGATAATTGTGAGGTGATCAATGAATCGCAAGAGAATAATGTAATTACTTTAAATGCGTTGCATGGTAGCAGTGCAACTTATCCTACCATAAGGCTGGTTGGGCGTTTAGGCAGGAGGACTATACACATTTTGGTGGATACAGGTAGTACTCATAATTTTTTGGATAAAGATTTTGAGAAGGAATTTCAGGGTAAAATTAAGAACATAGAAGCTATCAGTGTAACAGTAGCCGATGGAGGTAAAATCCAAGGAAGAAAAATATGTGAAGAGTTGAAATGGGTAATGCAGGGAATAGAGTTTAATACAAGTATAATTTTTATTCCCTTAGTAGGATGTGATATGGTGCTTAGAATGCAGTGGTTAAAGACCTTGGGAGTCATCAAACTATATTGTCTAAAATTAAGTTTAGAATTCCAGTACTAGGGCAAACTAATGAAACTTACAATAGTGAAGGAGTAGGGCAGCAAAATGGTCACGGAAGCTAAATTGCAAAAATTGGTTTGTACTAATCCCAATGCTATTATGATGCAAGTTACACCTTTGAATTCTGATACCTCTTCCTATGCTATAAATTCCAATGAGGAAGGGCTTCTTCCAGAGCCACTTCAGTGTTTATTAAAAGAGTTCAAAGATGTGTTTAAAGAACTCAAGACTCTGCCACCTTATAGGCCGAACCATGACTGTGCTTAAATAGGACACTAATCCTGTAAGCATCTGGCTTTATAGATATCCAGCCACTCAAAAGGATGTTATTGAAAGGATGGTGGGAGAATTAATGGAAAGTGGAGTTATTTAGAGAAGTTCATCACCATTTGCTTTTCCTGTGGTGTTGGTGAAGAAAAAAGATGGTAGTTAGAGGATGTGTGTAGATTATAGGGCCCTCAATAAACATACAGTCTGAAGTAGATTTCCTATTCCCTTAGTGGAAGATTTATTAGATGAGTTGGGAAGGGATGCTATTTACTCCAAGCTAGATTTAAGGGCAGGATATCATCAAATTTGTATGAGGGATGAAGATGTGCATAAAACTACCTTCCAAACTCATTCGGGCCAATTTGAGTTTTTAATTATGCCATTTGGCTTAACCAATGCTCCTTCTACTTTTCAAGGTGCTATGAACTCCATTTTTGAAGAAGCATTGAGGAAATATGTTCTTGTATTTTTTGATGACATTTTAATCTATAGTTAAAATGAAGCAGAACACTAGATTCATTTAAGAACAATACTATTGACGTTAAGGGTTCATAGGTATTATGTGAAAAGAAGCAAGTGTGCATTTGGTGTAAAGCAGATTGAATATTTGGGCAACTTTATTTCAAAGGGAAAGGTTTTTACTGATCCTCAAAAGATACAAGCAGTGATGAATTGGCCAACACCTACTATTGTTAAGCAGCTGCGAAGTTTTTTGGGGCTGGTTGACTAATATAGACAATTTATAAAAAATTGTAGTATCATGGCCCAACCTTTAATTGAGCTTTCGAAAAAGGAAGCAATTAATTGGGGTTAAGAAGCAGAGGACGCATTTATCATTCTCAAGCAGACATTAACCAATGCTCTAGTGCTAGCATTGCCCAACTTAACTAAACCTTTCCAAATAGAAACAGATGCATCCAGCACAAGTATTGGGGTAGTTATTCTACAAGATAGACATCCAATGGCCTTTATGAGCAAGGTGTTATCCCCACACAATAAGATGTTATCAGTATATGACCGAGAACTGCTGACAGCAGTTTATGCAGTGGAGAAATGACTGCATTATCTGAGCATTTTGTAATATCTCTAATTTTGTTTCTTTTATTAATAAAGATACATAAATATTTAGTTAAGGAAATAAAATTTATTAGACAATTTTTAGATATTTAAGGAAATATAATCCTTATAAAATTTTCACCTTTTGTGTATGTATAGAAAATATTTCTAACATTAAGGGAATAAGTAAAGAGAGAAAAACTTAATAGAAATTTTTTTTTAAATAACATACTAAAAAGAGGCAAAATTTTTTGGTAAGGAAGATAAATTTTTGAGAAGTAAGGAAATGTTTTAAAATTTTAAGAAGATTGGATTAGGATAATTTTTCCTAATTCAAGAGTTAGAGTTCCTAAGTTTAACATCTCCACCCAAACATTGGGCTTTCACCTATGGACACTTCATATAGAGTTTTTCCACTTCACATGAGTTTCTAGCAAGCCAATAGGATAGCCTAAGCAAGAAATAAAACATAGACTTAGACTAAGATATAGAAATTGGATCGATAGCCCACAAACCATGAAAATATGACCAAGTCCTCCATGAAATGTAGAATTTCAGCCAAAGCAAAAAAATGGTAAGAATGAGCCCAAATCCAAGAGGAAAAAATAAGAATCATGTGAGGAAATAGTAGTGTAATAATAATCAAGATTAGGTCACAGGACATTAGGACAAAATATCTATATCCTACATTCATAATTTCAACAAGTAGGTAATAATACATGGCATTATGACAAAATATCCTTATCCTACGCAAATAATTTCAGTCAAGCAAGGGAGATTCAAGGGCTGAAAATTTGCCACCTAGAAAAGCAAACCTATCATACTTGAGAGAGACAAAAGAAAAAGAAAATGAATTTCTAAATCAAAAGGACATTGTCCCTTGTCTTAAGAATATTTTATCATAATTTTCAAAATATAAATTTCCTTTTTCTATACATATCTTGACTAAGGGAGAGAAAGATAAGAATATGAGTTGTATTTCCCCAAAAAAATAATCAAGTACATCCTAATTGTGATAAGGTAGACCCATGATTATAAAAATTAAACACTTGATAGTTTATTTAAGGAAAACTCACCCTTATAACATTATAATTTCGTCTAAGTGAGAGAAAGGAAAAACATAAGCAAGGTAGAGTGAGAAAAAGAGAGAAAGAGAGGAGAAGAGAGGAAGGAAGAGGAAGGAGAAGTCTAGATGACTAAATACTCAAGGTAAGTTAGCTTAATCTCTACTTGAATCTATTTTTTCTCTTCATCTTTAGGGTTCAAAACTCACCCTCCTTCTCTTATTTAAGCTGCTAGAAAAGTTAAGAGAAGTGAGGAATCTTACTACTTCCTTCAAGAGGAAACAAGAAAAAGAATTTACTAAGTGAGTCAGGGAGATCTTTAAGTAGGTTTAACAATATTCCTTTTTGAATTTTTTTTTTTGAAATTTATAACATTTATATAGGATTTTGATCTTAGAACTTTGATGAAATTTATAATATTTGCTACTTTGATGATTGGTCATGGATGTTACTATATCATGTTACATGTTATCTTGCATATGATGAAGTTTTGAACATTTCTATTGGTGTGGAAAGTTCTGCATAGGTATGGCTATGGGTGGCAAAATTTTAGAATTTTTATGTTGCTATTTTGTATATTTAAATGTGGTGAAAAATTGATGGGATATGATTAGATGTAATTTAAGAAGAAAATGAAAGAGGACATAATATAATGATGAAGTAAAACCTTAGAAAAGGTTTGGTTAGGAAACTAGATTTCAGAGTAACTAAGGAAGCTTTTGTTTTTAAAATTCTGAAAAAGAATTGGTTAGGACTTAAAAGAAATAGTTAACATAAAAAATGTAGATCTACGTCTCATGGATTTTTAGCTACTGGAATCACTTAATTTGGAGTCCAGATGAAGGAGATATTATTCAATTAGTAAGAAGTTGTGAGAAAATAGTTAACCAAGGAAGAATCTATTAAGTATGCTTCTATGTTTGAATATTTGGGCACAATCTGTAGGGAATTAAAAGATAGTGTTAACATAATAAATATAGATATATGTATCATAGATCTATAGGCTTTGAAATCACTTTATTTAGAGTCCATATGAGGGAGATATGGCTGATTAATGAGTAGAGGTCAGAATCAGTCTAGAATCTAGGGTGGTAAATGTAAGCATTTTTATTTTCAATCTTTTGAGAATAATTAGTAAAGAATATGAAGAAATGATAAACAGGAAAGTTGTATATAAGTGTCTTAGCTTTTTATATGATTTGGAATCACCTCAATTGAAGTTTGTATGAAGGAGATATGGTCAGATAAGTAAGTAGAGGTCTGAATCAACCTAAGAAGAAATAATATTGAATTTAAGGGTGTCGTAACCCCATGATTACTTAAGATTTTATTAAGATGTTCAACATAAGGGTTTTAGAGGATTATATTTCAATTGATACCAAGATCACCACAATCAGATTTAAAATGAGGGTGTTATGCTCTGTTTAATGAGAGAAGAAAATAATATTTTAAAAAAAATCTTATAAATGAAAATATAAATGACTAGTGTATGTCGTAGCCATTGCCATTGCCATTGCTTGAACTTACCATCTTAAGTGTGTACTTTTGACATGAAAATATTTTATAAAGTGATATGTAAAAATGATTATGTTCTTGGCAAGATTTTATTTTACCAATAATTTTTGGTAATGATTATGCTTTGATGATAAATTATGGCATGTGAGTATAATGAATATACTTGTTATTGAAATCATATTTTTGACTATTAACGTGAAAAGAAAAGAAAAGAAAAGAAAAGAGACGAACACAGTCACATGGTGATTTGTGTAGTGCATCAGTAGGGGACGTCCTACTCATTGCTATAATTATGTTAATGAGAAAAGAAAGAGAAAGTGTGTTATGTCGGACGAAGTAAGAAAAGCCCGTACTAGAGAGTAGAAAGTACTCACCCTGACCGAGGTAAATTAATATGAAAATAAGTTGATAGTTATCATATGATATTCTGAAAATAGTTATTCATGCCATACATGTCATTTCTATATGATTTTCATGTGCATAGATAAAGTGCATTCATGTGACCTAAGATATTTGCTGTAGCTTATACAGATGAACATGACATGATGATCTATATTAATGATAATTATAATTTATAGTTGAACCTACTGAGATTTAATTCTCACTATATTTTCATATCATATTCAGAGAACTAGATATGCAGACATTCTCTATGACTGGCTTTTAGCGTATGTTGGGTCGAGTTGGCTAAGATCCCGATGAAAGTGCAACCACCCACGCCCGTATCCTCGGAACTGGTTAATATGAACAAATAAGATGTAGATATATATGTGTTTGATTTGTGTACGAATATTTTTAATTAATTATGTGTAAACCTTAATTATACTTGGTTAAATTAATTGAATGTTATTATGAATTAAATAGTTAGAAGAGGTAATGACTTCATGAGATTTTAAATATATATATATATATATGTAAAAAAAATGGAGTTGTTTAACATTCAACCAGAAATCAACAAAGTTTAAAGTACTTACTTGAACAAAGATGATCTACACCAGCCTAGTACAATTGGGTAACAAAGCTGATGGGGTTACAATACAACATTTGTTATAAGAAAGAGAAGGAAAATATGGCTACAGATGTGTTATCCCGAGCTCAACATGGAGAATTGCTACAGATGGCAGTTTCTTCAATTTCAACTGATTTGCAGGAGGAAATAAAGAAGTAATGGGAAAATGATTCAATGTTAAGACACATTATTCAACAGCTTAGGTCAAATGCCTCCTCCCATCCCAAGTTTGAATGGAATAGGGAAGTTTTGACTTGGAAGAATAAGATAATAGTGGGAAACCAAGGAAATCTTAGGGAATCTATTTTACTATGGTTACATGCTTCTGCTTAGGGAGGTCATTTGGGAACTAAGGCTACTGGAAAGGAATGCTTGGTGATATTAAAGAATTTATTAAAAGATATGAAACCTGTTTGAGATGAAAATATGAAACAGCAGCATATCTAGGGCTGTTGCAACACTTACCCATTCTTAATGGAGCATGGCAAAGTATAGCCATGGATTTTATAGAAAAACTGCCAAATTCAGAGGGGAAGGACACTATATGGGTGGTGGTTGATAGGTTAAGTAAGTGTGCTCATTTTATGGCCTTGAGTAATCCTTTTACAGCTGCTCAACTTGTCCAGGTATTCATGGATAATATCTATAAGTTTCATGGTCCTCCATCGAATATTGTAAATGATAGGGACCCTATTTTCACTAGTAGATTTTGGCATGAATTTGTGAAGAAGCTAGGGGTTACACAGCGTTTATCATCAACCTATCACCCAAAAACCGATGGTCAAAGTGAGGTATTGAATCGATGCATTGAAAAATACTTGAGGAGTTTGGCTTGGCAAGCCCCAAGAGAATGGAGTCATTGGCTACCGCTTTTTGAATGGTGGTATAACACCAGTTTTCACTCATCTATTGGAACCACTCCCTACCAGGTATTATATAGACAAGCTCCACCCATTCATATGCCTTATATTCCACAAAACTCAGCAATGGAAATGATTGATTGAATTTTTACTACCTGGGAAAGTATGCTACAGAAGTTACAACAGAATTTGCCTGGTGCCGTTAATAGGATGAAACAACAGGTTGACAAGAAAAGATCAGAAAGGGAATTTCAAGAAGGCAAGTGGGTGTTTTTGAAGTTGCAACTTTTCAGACAACAATTTGTGGAAAGAAGGGTTCATGAGAAATTGTCTCCATGTTACTTTGAGCATTATCAGATTATTGCTAAGGTAGGGCCAGTAGCATACACCTTGAGGTTGCCTCATACCTCTTGCATTCATCCCACCTTTCATGTGTCGTTGCTGAAGAAGTTCCCTAATTCTTCGATCCAGCCACAATGTCTACCTGATGAGTGAGCTTTGGTTTCCACTATACGAGAACCAGAAACTATTTTGGATAGACGACTTGTCTAGAAGTGAAACAGAGCTGTCACTGAGGTGTTGGTCAAGGGGAAGGAAGAGATGAAAGAAGAAGCTACGTGGGAACTTTGGTTCAATATTTAGAAGCGATTTCTTAATTTTTTTAGATTGGTACACCCTTGGGGACAAGGGTGATTTTATGGGGAGACTAATTGATAGGCTCAGGATATTTGACCAGGGTTACTTAGTAATTGTGAGCTGGGAGTATATAAGTTGGGATGTCACATGTAAGAGGCATGGTTCAACTAATAACAGAATACTCTTCTCCTGAATTTTCTCTTCCCTCTTTTCTTCTCTTTTTCTCTGTTCTTCCCAAATTCTCCTTGTCTCCATTTCTAATCTTATCAAATAAGAACCACATACATAAAATGAAGAATTGAGGAGGTCCAAATTTTCTTCAAAGTTTTTAATCGCTTAACAAATAAATAAAATATAAAAATCAACAAATGAAATATCCAAAGGCTATAAAAATCCATTCTAATGAGGCAACTGGCCCCGATGTTTAAGAATAAACAGCCAAAAATTCGAAACACACAAAATGGGTATCTTGGATACCTAAATCACCTTTCAAGTCATTTCTTTACAATGCAAAGATCAATTAGAGTCTGCACTGATGTTTGAATAGTGAAGAATACATAATTTTTCTGATTTTTGAGATGCAAAATTGAAACTCATAAAGAAGAAATCGCAGAGGACCCATGTTTCTTCCAAATTACTAGACACTTCTAATAAACTACAGCAGTGAAAAACAAATGGGTTATTGTAAAAGAATTTGGGGTATGTGTCTTTGATGGGGCCCAAGATGAAAGGCTAAGGATAAATTTGAGTTTCAATGGATACCTTGATAGCCCACTATAAAACAAGTGCCTTTTGGGTAAGTTTAATTACCCCCTTGCCATGGGGTTAAAAACTCCCCCCTCTAAAAAACCTTAGCCGCAGCCGCAGAGCCCCCTCCCCCCAGCTGCAGCAAGCTAGGGGTGGCTGCAATGGAAACCAACCCCTCCCCTTTCTCTTTTCTTCTCTGTTCCTCCCTCCCTAAAACTCTAGCCACAGTTTTTCTCCCTCCCCAGCCACAGCAGCCACCCTTCCGCCCTATATCTTCACTTGCAACTTTTTTCATTTCCAAGTTCTAATAACCATCTTAACACCAAGTAAACCCCCAACAGATTCCCCCCACTGTCCCACTTTTTGTTTGGTGGTGTAAGGATTGTATCAGTAATCGAAAGTGATGGTTGTTTTGCTTCAACGTCTTTGGATTGGCTGCAACGTGCAAACGAGAGATCCTTGGTTTGATTCCAATTTATTTTACCTTTTGTTGGAAGCACAAGCACCTTCCTTTGAATTTCAAAGCAATCCAAAGACGTTGAAGTATAGGCACTCCCCCCAGTTGCAGAGTTCTCCCTCCCCTCTTCCCCCCAGCTGCAAAGTCCCCCTCCCTCGTTGCAGTAAGCTGGCCCTCGTTCCTTTTTCAACCCAGAAAGTGCCTCCAAATGACTCCTTCCTTTTCCTCTCTTTTTCATTGTTCTTTTTGTTACTGCTTTCTTCCTTTACGGAAGTTTATTTCTCTTATTTTGAGAGCCTTTTACTTCCTTTTAGGGAAGATTTTTCCTCTTTTACAAGAGGTGGTGGAGCTTCAAGTTTTTGCATCTCGTAGTCCAGATTTACAACAGTGAAGTTAGATTTACAAGTCAATCTTTAGATTTGAGTAGAAAAATATCAAATTTACAACTATGGATTTATTTAAAAGAAGAAATCGAAGAGACTAAACTCTCAGAGAGGGTTGGGAGGTGTGGTGTCTCCTCTAGAAGCATCTCTGTTTTTTTAGATGTTGTATTATTGTGTATCTGAGATTTCAAAATGTAATTTTGGTAATCTAGTGATTGTGAGATGTGTTGCCTTTATATTTTCTGGATGTTAGACTTGTTTTCTTGTATCTTATATTTTCAGAAACTGCAGGATTAAATTATTAGGCTAAGTTTACCTACCTTTGTCTTCTATTTAATTTCTAGCTTTATGCCTAATGTAATCAATAGTAATATTTCACTTGTCTAAAAAAAATGGATATCTTGATTGTAAAAATATTTTTATTTTATTTTTTTAAAATATATTTAATTTGTATTTTCACTTTACTTTTACTTTTATTTTTATTTTTTAATTATATGATTATCTTTTTATTTTATTTTTATTTTTACCATTTTCTAATTATGTAAACAATAAAACACTATCTATACATATTGTAATGAATTTGAAATAATTGTAAAAATATTATAATATTGAAAATTTAAAAAAAAATTGAATTTTTAAAAATTCAAAAAAATTCTTAAAAGTAAAAATAGAAAAACTTAAAAAATATATTTTTAAACATATTTTCTATTTTCATTGAAAAAAAATAGAAAACAAAGATCACCGAACAGTCTCTATATTCATTGCGGGAATTGAGAATTTTTTTTTTTTATTACAATTAGGCACGTGTGAAAAATAGTTAAAAAGTTAACTAACAAAACCACATGATAGCCTTTGAACAAACGACAGGATACCACAATGTCAACTTTTAAATCACAAAATAATAAAATGAAAACCGACCAAACCACTAGGTAAAAAAAATTATATTTTACCCTTTTATTTTATATTTTATATAAGGAAGTAATTTGAGGATATATGATATACTACAAATTTTACTATACAGGCCAAGAAATTAAGAAAAAATTCAATGAGAAAAGTGAGAAATCTAGTGAATCATAATGCATAAGAATTCTATTTCTTAGACAGTGAAAGATGGAAAGAGGCCATTAGCAATCATAATCATCCACATTAAATTCAAATAAATCTTAAAAGACTGAAATTGATGTCGTGCAATTAGTTATTTTAAGATTAGATGTTTAATCTAATTACATTCTAGACTTGTAAAAAAAAATATGAATTACCATATGAACATATATTATAGATTTGATAACTACATTTAAAACGAATTATTTTGGCTTAAAATTAGTTTTTTTCTCACAAGGTTAAAAATATTTATTGAATTTCTGTAAATAGATAGATAGCTCCAAAAATATAAAAATTACCATGGGATATCTTATTAGTAATATATCTAATATTTCAATCTCAATTAAATTTTGAGGACTAAAAAACAAATCATTTAAGTCTAATCACTTACCTATATATTATGACTAAATTAATAATTTAATTAGTAAATTTATAAATTTATTTAACTTTAGTCATTAAGTTTTTTTAAACATACGCTAAATTAATGTGGAACAAATTTAGTAATTTAGGGATTAATTCTCGGAATTCAAATAATCTAGAAACCAAAGTATGTCTAGCTATAAATTTCAGGAACTGAATTTCTTAAGTTACTCTATATATATTATTCACATCTACCTAAGACTATAGCTGAAATGTTGAATGATATCTTCAAATAGCTTATTGATTAATTAATCCTTGTCTAATCCAATCCCATGAAATGTTCTTTGAGATTACGACAGGCCAGCTGGGTGCCACTCACTGATTTTCCCACAGCACTTTGAAATTGAAAGACAAGGTCATTAACCTAATCTCTGCTTAATTGCACATATTTTTAGGAGATTAAGATTCGAAAATTTGATTGAGCAAAACTTAAATAGGACTTGGTTACAATAATTCAAAGACTCTTGGCTTTACTCTTAAGAGATTAGCCTAATGATCCAGGAGGTCACATGTTACTTTGATTATTTGAATTTAAATTTTGAAACTAATACTTAAAAAAAAATTTCTCTTAATTACATTAAGTTAATGTTGGAGATATACATAGGGGTGAACAAATGGAAATGTCAATTTGATTAGACAAAAATTAAGTTAAAAAAACAACACTCCAATTTGACTAAAATTTTAAGTTATTTAAAAAATTCAAATTAATTATATTCAATTGAATTATAATAAGTTGATAAGATTAAATTTAAAAAAATTTAAAAAATGTCATTCCTCTATTTAAACTCAATTTTGTTTAAAAAAATAATTTATATAAATTCGAATAACTCAACCTGACTCAAAGCGATTTTTTTTTAATCAAATTTGATTAAGTTGACATATTATACTCATCTTTAAATATATATTTAAGATTGTTAAAATAAAAATACTTAATTTCAATTGATATATAAATTGATATAATAATACTCTTATTATATAAAAAGAAAGACTCATATGATTTTCATTATTACTTTTTTATTTATAAAATTGTATTAGTTACGGTGTACTTATAATATGTTTTTATTTTTAATTTAATTAATTAATCTGCCTGTCAACGTAGTTGACTAATAGCGAATGCCTTAACAAGATAGAGAAACCTCTTATTCAATGTCTAGAATCTTAATTAGTCGTTTACAATGAATTTTTTTTACTAAAATTAGCGAAACACTAAAGATAACTAACACTCACAATTATTGCTTAATTATTGTGATTATGGCCGTGAGGTTGGAAGAAAAAAACAAAAACACGTGCGCTGCTTTAGGTCTTGGCAGTCAATGAACATAAAATTTCACCTTGCAGACGGAGACGTAACCCCAACACTTTCAGGCCCTCATCACCTGCACGTGTCAACCTATGGTTCTGCTCCCACCTTACATTCCGAAATTGAAATATCACTTAAATAATTAATTGCATTATTTTTATAAATAATTATTGACCAAATTAAATATCACATTTTTTATTACAAATAAATTGTCAAGAGTAAAAAGTGAGAAAGACTATATTTGACAAAAATAATTGATAAATTAGCTGAAAGTTTAAAAGTTAATTGAAAGTTAAAAAATTAATTTTTAACTGAAAACTGTTAAATTAATTTATTGAATTAAAGTGTTTAATAAAATTAACTATTAAATTAATTGATAAATATAAAATGATATAAAAAGATATATTTATATAAAATTTATTATTTTTTATTAATAATTATATTTCATTATATAATCTTAAAAAATATAAAATAAACATATTATTTAGAGTTTCACAATAAATTAGTAATATTATTGCGAATCTCTTTTATTTCAATTGATACTTCTAAATTTTCATTTGTTGTATCACTATCGATAATATTTGAAAGTTCATTATGGAGTATATAATTTGAATGTTGTTCGAACATAATAAAAATAATATCATTTTGTGAATAGGATAGTGTTGGAATTTGAATAAACTAATAAAGATAAAAAAGAATAAAATTATAAAAATTATCAGCTAAAAGTTATACCTACTTAAAGTAGCGTATGATAAAATGTTATAAACTACTCAAATAAGTTTATTTATCAAACACCTCTAATTTGATCAAACAATTTTATAAGTTAGTCAAATATACTATAAGTTAACTTATTTGACTTACGAAATATATTTAAAATCAATAAAAATGAATATCGAACCCTCAATATCAAGTTAGATCAATCTTAAACACTAAAATTAATAATTATAAAAAGAATCACATTTTTAATTCTATTTTAAATAATTTTTTGCAATTTTTAATAAAAATTCACAAATTTATAATTCTAATATGGAAAAATTATTTATAATCATTTTGAGGAAATTTTCACTTATCTATAAATATACTTATTTAACTAAATTAATTTTTCACATTAATTAATATGTTTATTTAATTAAAAAAATTAGAATAAATAAGTAAACATATTTTATTCAAGAAATTTCAATTTTTTTAACATAAAACTTAAATATAAATTACGCAAAAAAAAATTCAATATCCTATGTTTTTTAGATAAATTTTAAATTTTTTATCCAGCACCTGTTTAAATAGTATTTTTATTAAATTTTTAACTATCTAAAAAATTAAAATAATCAAATGTTAAATATTATCTATGTTTCATATGCTGAAAGTTATATCAATAAAAAAATTATATATTTTTAATAATAAATACTTATTTTTCAATTAATATATTTTTCTGTTAATAATTTTTACATATAACAATGGAAAAAAGTAAAGTAAGTTTTTAAAAAATCGAGCTCTTTCACTGTTAAATTATATTAACTTTTAAGATATGAATATATTTATAAATATACATAAATGTCAATACTATTCGGTAATCAATTTTTCACTTTTTGAATAAATTGTATAAAAAACAACAATTTGACTTGAAATTGAACTCTCCCTATGCTGACTAAAAAATTAATTGTTAACTGATTTTATATATTGACACCATCAATTCTCCTAGGAGATAATGAAGCAGTGAATATGACTTTCCAGGTTGTGGACCCAACGTGAGTTCAGAAGGCGAAAAAAGCCAAAATTGCCGCACGAATGGGTAAAACTGAGCTTTTGAGACTGTTGCCGGTGCCAGGTCCCGCACGATGCCCCTTGCCTATTCTTACGGTCGGCTTACGTCGGCACTACCTTACCTCCGTTTTTTCCATTCTCCATTACATTTAAATTCAAACTTCCCATAATTATATTTTTAAAAAAAAACTTGTTAGAGGTAAATTATATTTTAGAATAAATCATCACTTTGATATATAAAACTAATTGGTACGATCAGTTTAATTTTTAAAAAATATTTATTATTATTTTAATTCTAATTTTTTAAATACAAGCAAAGTGTATCTTTTCCAATAAAATTATAGTCAATTTTTTACAAATTAAAATTAACTTTAACCTCAATTTTATTTAAAAAAATTTTTTATTTCAATTTAGACAATCCACATAAATAACTGACATTTTACAATAGAAAAAATTAATTTACAAAGATAATTTATTTAAATATTTTTTTAATAAACCTAACGTTAAGGACTAAAATAATGTAACTTGAAAAAAATTTAGAATTGGAATGATGGCAAATATTTTTGAAGGATCAAATTAATAGAAATCATTTCTTTGGTAGAGCAAAATAATAGTTTACACTAAATTTTATTAAAACATGTATCTAATATAGAAACGTTATGTCTGTAAAATTTAAGGAAAATGATTTTCCCCTCATATTTAATAATTTTTTTTTAAAATAACAACAGTGTATCTAAATGTCTTTTATATTTGTTAAAAAAACATCTCACTCAACTATTTTTATAAAATTATTTTTTATTTTTTTAAAAGAATTTTTATAGACTACTAGCACTGTAAAACTAATATCTTTTAAGATCTATTATACTGAAAATGTCATTTCAACAAATACTTGTTTTGAATTGTAACACTAAGAAACAAATTGCTTGAGCTTGTTAACACTCGCCTCTTCTAATTTATTTTTATACAATAGAATATAAGCTTACTTAATTATTTATTGAATTATTATAAATTTTTTTAACAAAATAATAATATGTGAATTTTTTTATAATTTATTATTTTTCACACACCATAACTTTATAAATAATTTGATAATAAATATTTAAATAATGCACCTAATTTTTATTTATTTATTATTCTAGTTGGACGAGAATTACACAATTGAAAAACAGTTTTGTAATGGCAAATGCACCAATACAACCTATTTTAAGAAAATATTTTTTTTTCTGAAATAAGTAATTGAGATAAAATAAATTACGTTTGAAAATTTTTAAATAATCCATATTATTCTATTGTGGTAAGCTTTCCACATAATTAGACATTAAAAAAAATTAAGTGTTTAGTTCAGATATGTCAATCTGGGTTCGGCTAGTCTAGCACTTTTACACTTGTATCTAGTCGGATTAGCTTGGCCTCCAAATGGACCATCAAAATGGTAGTTCAACCCAGCTCTTTTCAAATCCATGGCACATCCCTTTCTTTTTTTATTCTCTACAACATCTATTAAAACTATACTTTTAAACGGCCAAACCATCTTGTTTTTAATTTTATTATGCACTCTAAAATGAGTAGAGTCTAAAATAGAAACAAATTGAAACATATAAACAAAAGGCAACCTCCTAAAGTTCACAATATGCCAAGACCAAGACCAAGAGCAAAAACAATTTTGAATTGCATAATGTAATAAAATAGGCCTTAAAGCTTTCATTAACAAAAGCAATTTTTTATTAAAAAATTTGCCAACTTGATTATATCTCTTTCTTGTTTACCAAACACTTGAGTTAAAATATGTGATTCATCAAACGATGTTCAGTTTCTGAATGCCCAAAACATAGCAACAGAAGTTCGCTTCAATACCAAAAACTCTATAAAATAAGATAAATATTAATTTTATTTTTAAAGGAGCCCGAGGATCATAAAATAAAATGGAGTTGATAAAGTATGATAATGAAATAGGTTTCAACAACTTATTCCCTTTCGTTTCATCATTGGCTAGTAATAGATTATGAAAAGAAGGAAATATGCTTATAGCTAAATTGATACATGAAGTGTTTTAAATTAGGAAAATCAAATACGTTAATGGAAATGCAATATGCTGGAGTACCTAATTTTTCATTTAATTCTCTTATCAAACATTGCTGCAAGTGAAACTAAAGAGAAAGTTGATGATCAAGAAAGAATACCTATCATGAAGGTTGTTAGTATCACAAGCAGAGGTGGCTCGTCGGCAATTCACGGGAGAGTGGGAACAGTAGCATGGTGGCTCCAATTTGAAATGAGGTCTCCGATGAGGGTTTGCAGAAGAAGGCAAGAAGCTTTTAGTTTTTTATTCTCCAGCTCTTTGCATCTTGAGTTTTGTTTGTGTAATTTTTTTTTTTAAAAATGGTTAATCAAAATTGGGTTGGATTGTGCCAACAACCTACTAGTAAAACAAACCTAAACGACCTAACTTGTATGATGGAGATCAAGATGCTGTTAAACTTATTCCAAACCATTTCCCAGATTCTTTGAAAGAGATAGGCGGTACAATGACTAGGAGTAGGGAAAAGCGAACCAAAGAAGTTTTACTGGGCTTGATCTTGAATGTGCAAATTAAAAAGGAAGTTGTTGGGCAAAACCAAGACATCAAGTAGGTCATACTTTGCAGCCTTGAAGATAACATTAAAGAGGGTAGTTCAGAGGCTAAATAGAGTTTGTTGGATCTTGAAGACAACTAACCCAAATCTGTATGGCCTAAAGATGTATTATGGACTTTATTTTACATGCTTTCTTTAGGGATATTATTAGTATTTTGTGCCCATTCTTTATGCTGACCAAATATTAGTTTAATTATGGATTTATTTTTGTTAGTTTAGTTGGGCCAAATAACTAGTGTTGTTTGGATCATATTCTATTAAGAGTCCAATTAGGAGTTTTAAAGGTTTTCTACTAGTTTTAGGATTGTTTGACTATATAAGGGTTCTTTATATTCATGTAATTCAGAGATTATGATGAATGATAATTGAGTTTTCTCCTAAAGTGAGAGCTTCCCTGGGTTCTTGAGCAAAATCTGATCTTATCGAGGTAACTTGTGATGATCAAAACATCCATTGAATTTTTAAGACGATTCTTGCTTCTGCCAAACACTCCGTTTTTTGGCTTAAGGAAACACATAATTTGGTATCAAGGCTTTAGTTCCTTGAAATTTGGTTGGTGTCCTATCTTTTCTTCTTTAATTTGTATTCTAAAGTCATTCTTCTTCTTCTACCTTTCTTTAGGTTAGATTAGAGTTCTAGTTTTAGTCAATTTTCTTTTCCTACTTATAGTCTAATTCTTTGAAAAAATAAGAGAGAGTCCTAGTTCTAATCACTTTTCTTTTCCTACTTATATTCAAATTCTTAAAAAAAAAATAGAGTCCTAGTCCTATTTCAATTTGGTTTCTTCTTCCAAAAAAAATTTGAAAAAAAAGAGAGTAGAAATTTGCTTAAAAAAAGTGAGGAAACGTTCATTAAAAAAAAGAATTTCGTTCAAAAAAAGAAGAAGGAAGCCGAAAAAAAAAACAGTATACTGATTTTATTATCCCTCATGTTTTTAAATTCAATTCCTAGGGTTGTTATCGTCTGAATTTTTGTTCTTATCATTCTTAATTAACTAGTTTCCTTTCATAAGCTTGTTGATCAGGTTCTTGTTTAAGAGTTTTAAGGGAAAGAGAGTAAAATTGAGTGCAAACACATTATGTTTGTGAGACAAACATAA